>CM062297.1:609761546-609810637 GCA_031216915.1 Pictodentalium vernedei
AGTATCACTTCGATCATTAGCCGTGCGCCGTGGGCGCTTTCGTGATGCAGGAGGCTTTTTCGTCCCCACTTCCACCCAAGAAAAACACGGTTCATCATGTGTTGGCCTACAGCTGTAAACAAAATGTGAAATTCGGAACTTTGCGAATATTAGTTGTTTTTCTGAAGTCTGGTTTATTTATTTCCTCGATCAAATCGATTGCGCAAACACAACAGTTTAGTTTCGAAAGTGACGAGGACTTTGTACTTAACCAAATGGAACTGACTGTTCTATTCCCAATTTACAATTTCAAACCACAGCAATAGTAGCTGTCTGCCTCCTCCAAATTCCAATTTTAATTTAAAATAAATTATCTACTACCAATAACAAACGCAGTTGTCTTGCCAGTTGACGTCACAAGACAGTATTTATTAATCAGCAGAGAAACTGACATGCAAAAGCAATTAAGCTAATCCTTAACGCTCATGACCACGGCGGATCACAGTGTTTTGAAAACTGTCTTCCACTGTTCAAACACTGCGGTCCACTGGAAATCCACAGTGGAGAACACACCGCGGCAGCGTTTTTGTTTCAATCCACATTGAACGTACTGTAATGTTAGTTATAAGAAACCAAATGAAGTTAAAAGATTAAAAAAAGACAACTCATTTATGTAAATATCTATGTGCAAAAAACAAACTTGTTTATGTTAATATCTATGTGTAATGTTTTATGTTTCTATTGTTTATCGCTTGTTAAAAGTTGAAACACTTGAATGAAATAAAATATATCAAAGCCAATGTTCTTGTTATTGTTGCTCTGTTGTCAATGAAGATAAGTAATTAATTGTACACGCCCACTCATAAATAGTTCCTCTATAAATAGACAGCACTAATCTAAATTTAGCATCAATAACTGGGGTATTAATTGACCAGTCTCATATGGGTACTGTACACGTAATGTTGGTTAAGGAAGAAAACTGATTAACGAAAGCCACCTTCTTCTAATCACCACTAATCCACCACCAAATGAAAGTGTCAATGACACTGTAGCTCAACTTGTCAAGACAAAGACATGTACATGTATAGTATGTGACACAGCAATGACAAACATCTAGGTAATGACCTGATAACAAAGGTACATATAAAGTATTGTAACGGTCTGTACATAAATACTGACCGTTGCCTGTAACAAATGTATAGGTAAAGTATTGTAAAGGTGGGTGACAGTCAGATGCTAAACTAGAAAATGAAAGTGTCAATGACACTGTAGCTCAACTTGTCAAGACATGTACATGTATAGTATGTGACACAGCAATGACAAACATCTAGGTAATGACCTGATAACAAATGTACATATAAAGTATTGTAACGGTCTGTACATAAATACTGGCCATAGCCTGTAACAAATATATAGGTAAAGTATTGTAAAGGTGGGTGACAGTCAGATGCTAAATAGAAAAGAAATCTTTGAGTCCCAGAGTGAGTCTGACTGAACCCCAAAATATTTGTTCTCATAGCACAGTGATAACAAAGGCACCCCAAAACACACCCATTCCTGTCCCAAGGTGAAAACAAAGGTACCCAAGAAGTTTCGTGAAGATCAGTTCATAAATACGAGCTGTATAGAAGTTGTGACAAAAAACTGATTGGACCTAATTTCGGTACAAAATGGCCACTGGCAGCCATCTTGAATTTTGGACCGCACTCAGAAACACTCGTTCTCGTCCCAAGGTGATAACAAAGGTACCCAAGAAGTTTCGTGAAGATCGGTTCATAAATACAGCCTCCAGCCTGAGCCGTATTGACATGTGCACTTACAGTGTATAAGTAGAACTAAATAAATCAAAATTCATCTAATTTGCATAATTTCTGCATGAGAAAAAAACCCGTACACTGTATGTGATGTATTCCATTTTACTAAACATTCCTACAAAAATTTATTCAAATCAGAACTTTCATACAGAAGTTCTGTACAAAAGACTGATTGCACTAATTTTGGTACAAAATGGCTGCTGGTGGCCATCTTGAATTTCGGACCACACCCACAGACACTCGTTCTCATCCCACGGTGATAACAAAGGTCCAAAAGAAGTTTCGTAAAGATCGGTTCATAAATACGGCCTCTAGCCTGAGCCGTATAGAAGTTGTGTACAAAAAACTGATTAGACCTAATTTCGGTACGAAATGGCCACTGGCAGCCATCTTGAATTTTGGACCGCACTCAGAAACACTCGTTCTCATTCCAAGGTGATAACAGAGGTACCCAAGAAGTTTTGTGAAGATCAGTTGATAAATACAGCCTCTAGCCCGAGCCGTATTGACATGTGCACCTACTGTGTGTAAGTAGCACTGAAAAAATCAAAGTTCATCTAATTTTCATAATTTCTGCACGAGAAAAAAACCTGTATTATATGTGATGTATCCCATGGTACTAAACATTCACACAAAAAATTATTCAAGTCAGCACTTTCATATGGAAGTTCTGTACAAAAATCTGATTGCACCTAATTTTGTACAAAATGGCTGCCATCGGCCATCTTGAATATCGGACCGCACCCAAAAACACTCGTTCTCGTCCCACGGTGATACCAAAGGTACCCAAGAAGTTTTGTAAAGATCGGTTTATAAATACGGCCTCTAGCCCGAGCCGTATTGGCATTTGCACTTACAGTACTGAAAGTAACACTAAATACATCAAAGTTAGTCTAATTTGCATAATTTACGTACGAGAAAAAAACCTGTATTATATGTGATGTATCCCATGGTACTAAACATTCATGCAAAAAATTATTCAAATCAGCGCTTTCATATGGAAGTACTACAAAAAACAGATTTCTGCATTGTCGGTACAAAATGGCGGCTGGCGGCCAACTTGAATTTCGGATCGGACCCAAAAACACTCGTTCTTGTCCCACAGTCATAACAAAGGTACCCAAGAAGTTTCGTAAAGATCGGTTCATAAATACGGCCTCTAGCCCGAGCCGTATTGAATTGTTGACGGACAGACGGACGACGGACAACTGGCCATGGCATAAGCTCAAATTTAGCTTCGCCAAAGTTGAGCTAAAAATCTTTGAGTCCCAGAGTGAGTCTGACTGAACCCAAAAATATTTGTTCTCATAGCACAATAATAACAAAGGCACCCCAAAACACACTCGTTCCTATCCCAAGGTGAAAACAAAGGTATCCAAGAAGTTTTGTGAAGATCAGTTCATAAATACGAGCTGTATAGAACTTGTGACAAAAAACTGATTGGACCTAATTTCGGTACAAAATGGCCACTGGCACAGCCATCTTGAATTTTAGACCGCACACCCAGAAACACTCATTCTCGTTCCAAGGTGATAACAAAGGTACCCATGAAGTTTTGTGAAGATCGGTTCATAAATACAGCCTCTACCATGAGCCGTATTGACATGCGTGCTTACATTGTGTAAGTAGCACTGAATAAATCAAAGTTCATCTAATTTGCATAATTTCTGCACGAAAAAAAAAACCATTACAATATGTGATGTATTCCATGTTACTAAACATTCATACAAAAATTTATTCAAATCAGAATTTTCATCCAGAAGTTCTGTACAAAAGACTGATTGCACTAATTTTGGTACAAAATGGCTGCTGGTGGCCATCTTGAATTTCGGACCACACCCAAAAACACTCGCCCTCATCCCACGGTGATAAAAACAAAGGTACCCAAGAAGTTTCGTAAAGATTGGTTCATAAATATGGCCTCTAGTCTGAGCCGTATAGAAGTTGTGTACAAAAAACTGATTAGACCTAATTTTGGTACAAAATGGCCACTGGCAGCCATCTTGAATTTTAGACCGCACCCAGAAACAATCGTTCTCATCCCAAGGTGATAACAAAGGTATCCAAGACATTTCATGAAGATCAGTTCATAAATACAGACTCTAGCCCGAGCCGTATTGACATGTGTACTTACTGTGTGTAAGTCGCACTGAAAAAAATCAAAGTTCATCTAATTTGCATAATTTCTGCACGAGAAAAAAACCTGTATTATATGTGATATATCCCATGGTACTAAACATTCACACAAAAAATTATTCAAATCAGCGCTTTCATATGGAAGTTTGGTGCAAAAGCTGATTGCACCTAATTTTGTACAAAATGGCTGCCATCGGCCATCTTGAATTTTGGACCGGACCCAAAAACACTTGTTCTCGTCCCACGGGTGATAACAAAGGTACCCAAGAAGTTTTGTAAAGATCGGTTCATAAATATGGCCTCTAGCCCGAGCCGTATTGGCATTTGCACTTACAGTGCTGAAAGTAACACCAAAAAACATCAAAATTAGTCTAATTTGCACAATTTACGCACAAGAAAAAAACTTGTATTATATGTGATGTATCCCATGGTACTAAACATTTATACAGAAAATTATTCAAATCAGAGCTTTCATATGGAAGTTCTGTACAAAAAACAGATTTCTGCATCGTCGGTACAAAATGGCAGCTGGCAGCCATCTTGAATTTCGGACCGCACCTAAAAACACCCGTTCTCGTCCCACGGTCATAACAAAGGCACCCAAGAAGTTTCGTAAAGATCGGTTCATAAATACGGCCTCTAGCCCGAGCCGTATCCAATTGTTGACGTACAGACAGACGGACAGACGGACGGATGGACGGACGCTCCAACATTCCGGGTTTATGGGCTACCAAAAAAACATTTTGTATGTCCAAAACCTTATTTTACCCAGAACCCCACCCCCTCCACCCTAGAACTTATATTTAACCCTAACCCCACCCCTCCACCCCAAAACCACACCCTAACCCTACCCCACCCTGACCCTAAACCCTAAAAGCCCACCCCAGACCCTAACCCCCACCCACCCCAGGACCTAACCCCCCCAACCTTAAGCCCTACTCTGGGGCTACCCCTGACCCTAAGCCCACCCTAGCCAAACCAATAGGATTAGGAGCTATTTTTCGGTTTAAGGGCTACTAAAACTAACCCCCCTCCCCCCCCAACCCCCAGGACCTAACCCTCCCCAACCTTAAGCCCTACTCTGGGGCTACCCTAACCCTAACCCCACCCCACTCCTAACCCTAACACTACCTTAATTTGGAGGTAGCCCCTAATAATAATATCCCCTAAACCTCCAATGTTGGCCCGGACGGACGGACAGATGGGCGGACAGACAGATGACGGACCATGACAAAAGCTCAAAGTTGGCTTCGCCAAAGTTGAGCTAAAAATGGGTCCATAGTGCATTTTCTTTTCAAGTTATTGTGTGGACAAGCAAAAATGACAAAAAATCCAAGATGGATTCCATGGTCTCCATATTGGATACGGTAAAAAACTGATTCTAAATAGGAACCTTCCTCTAGTCACCACTAATCCACCACAAAAAAAAAAAAAAAATAGGATCCATTGTGCATTTCATCTTGCATGGATGGATGGGCGGATGGACAGATGGATGGATAAACTGTTGGATGGACAGATGGATAGACCGAGCCACCGACCAAACTGACAGACAGTTGGATGGACAGACAGATGGATGGATGGATTGACAGACAGATGGGCAGGTAGGCAGGCAGACAGACAGACCATAATGAGAGTGGCCATATAAAAACCATTAGATATATATTTTTATTTATTTATTGGGGTTTAATGACACTTTCAACAGCCGGTGTCATCTTTTGTCAGACTGTTTTACAGGTGGAGGAAGCAGGAGTACCTGGAGAGAACCACCAAGCAATGGCAAGCAATTGTCAGGATCCCTAACATACTAACTCCACACAAGCAGGGTTAGCATTGGTTGAAGACAAGTGCACCATCGACATGCAGTATGCCTTAGTACACAACACCTCCGTGCGCAATGGGAAACGTGTCTTACCCAAGGACACAACGCAGTTGCTGCAGGTGGGATTCAAACCAAGGATCTCTCGGCTTGCAGCTTGCACCTCTACCTACTGAGTCACCGTGCCCCTACAATTAGGTATTGTATGGAATGAGCTGTCATGGCATACATAATAAATACATAACATATATATGTTACAGGGAATTAGCATAGTTAGAGACTTCATGAAATACCTGAGTTAAGTGTGAAATCCCAAAACAAGACTAATGCAGCTCAAGGATTTTGTGAACACACAAACTCTGTTTATTTCATGTACTTTAGAACTATCAAGGGATATTCTTAAGAACATGAAATTAACAAACTTTCAAATGTTTTCGTGGTGGATTAGTGGTCTGAAATGGTTTCATGGAACAAGTGCAATACCTAATCTGAATGAAAGTGTCAATGACACTGTAGCTCAACTTGTCAAGACAAAGACATGTACATGTATAGTATGTGACACAGCAATGACAAACATCTAGGTAATGACCTGATAACAAAGGTACATATAAAGTATTGTAACGGTCTGTACATAAATACTGACTGTTGCCTGTAACAAATGTATAGTTAAAGTATTGTAAAGGTGGGTGACAGTCAGATGCTGAACTAGAAAAAATCTTTGAGTCCCAGAGTGGGTCTGACTCAACCCCAAAATATTTGTTCTCATAGCACAATGATAACAAAGGCACCCCAAAACACACTCGTTCCTGTCCCAAGGTGAAAACAAAGGTACCCAAGAAGTTTTGTGAAGATCAGTTCATAAATACGAGCTGTATCGAACTTGTGACAAAAAACTGATTGGACCAAATTTTGGTACAAAATGGCCACTGGCAGCAATCTTGAATTTTGGACCATACCCAGAAACACTCATTCTCGTCCCAAAGTGATAACAAAGGTACCCAAGAAGTTTTGTGAAGATCGGTTCATAAATACAGCCTCTACCCTGAGCCGTATTGACATGTGTGCTTACATTGTGTAAGTAGTACTGAATAAATCAAAGTTCATCTAATTTGCATAATTTCTGCACGAAAAAAAAACCCCTTACAATATGTGATGTATTCCATGTTACTAAACATTCAAACAAAAATTTATTCAAATCGAAACTTTCATACAGAAGTTCTGTACAAAAGACTGATTGCACTAATTTTGGTACAAAATGGCTACTGGTGGCCATCTTGAATTTCGGACCACACCCAAAAACTCTCGCTCTCATCCCACGGTGATAACAAAGGTACCCAAGAAGTTTTGTAAAGATTGGTTCATAAATATGGCCTCTAGTCTGAGCCGTATAGAAGTTGTGTACAAAAAACTGATTAGACCTAATTTCGGTACAAAATGGCCACTGGCAGCCATCTTGAATTTTAGACCGCACCCAGAAACACTCGTTCTCGTCCCAAGGTGATAACAAAGGTACCCAAGACATTTCGTGAAGATCAGTTCATAAATACAGACTCTAGCCCGAGCCGTATTGACATGTGTACTTACTGTGTGTAAGTCGCAATGAAAAAATCAAAGTTCATCTAATTTGCATAATTTCTGCACGAGAAAAAAACCTGTATTATATGTGATGTATCCCATGGTACTAAACATTCACACAAAAAATTATTCAAATCAGCGCTTTCATATGGAAGTTCTGTGCAAAAATCTGATTGCACCTAATTTTGTACAAAATGGCTGCCATCGGCCATCTTGAATTTCGGACCGGACCCAAAAACACTTGTTCTCGTCCCACGGTGATACCAAAGGTACCCAAGAAGTTTCGTAAAGATCGGTTCATAAATACGGCCTCTAGCCCAAGCCATATTGGCATTTGCACTTACAGTGCTGAAAGTAACACCAAAAAACATCAAAATTAGTCTAATTTGCACAATTTACGCACGAGAAAAAAACCCGAATTATATGTGATGTATCCCATGGTACTAAACATTTATACAAAAAATGATTCAAATCAGAGCTTTCATATGGAAGTTCTGTACAAAAAACAGATTTCTGCATCGTCGGTACAAAATGGCAGCTGGTGGCCATCTTGAATTTCGAACCGCACCCAAAAACACTCGTTCTCGTCCCACGGTCATAACAAAGGTACCCAAGAAGTTTCGTAAAGATCGGTTCATAAATACGGCCTCTAGCCCGAGCCGTATCCAATTGTTGACGTACGGACAGACGGACAGACGGGCCATGACAAAAGCTCAAATTTGGCTTCGCCAAAGTTGAGCTAAAAATGCTGTACATAATATCTGATGGAGAATAAGACAACAGACTGGCCATCAGCCAATTGGTTTAAAATTCATTGATTTTCAGAAGAATCGTGCCCACCATTCTGGAATCAAATGTTCACCATATTCAGCTTTGTTTGGACATCAAGCACTAGGGCTTCATGGCATTTTGATTTCAATGCCAGTGAAGATATCGAAAATAATAGAGCAATATACTTATACAATATACTTCACATGGCATTTTGAGATTTATACAGTTCCAATCCGTAAAGTAATTCCCGCAATTCTTTACACACCATGTTTGATGTTTTGATTTTGGATTCATAGACAGGGACTACATATGAATGAAAAGAAAAAGAATGTCAAATTAATGATGAATATTTGGAAATACTTGTGACCTGAATAAGTTCCGAATTGACTTTCAGGGCAGTCAAGTTTCATCAACATTGTGCTGGGGCCATCGCTGGAAAAACACAATATTAATATTTGATTGGCACCAGACAAATAAATAGGAAATAACTAGGAATGGTAATTTCTTTTTGAAGGTGTGGTTAATATGGAAATTTTGGATTGCCAGTAAAACTCAAATACATATATAACAGGGATTTTGGAAGATTGTGAAGGGGCAAGCATACAAATAAGCAGACTGTCATCTGCAGAATAAGGTCTCCAGAGGGTGAATTTGGTTGTGCTACCCTACATAGTAGGGTAGCATTACTAAATTTATCCCCTGTGAAACTCAATCTGAATCAAGATTTGTGGTCTAAACAAAAAGAGTAACCCAGAGGATAAATTGGGTGATTCTAGCTCATTGTAAGGGATAGCATCAGTAAATTCACCCTCTGGGGACCTCATTCCTCAAATGGCAGGTTGCTTATTTCCAGGCTTGTGAAGTGGGAGGCACTAGTGAATGAGATAAAGGTGAATAGTCTTATTTGTTTGAAGAACTCGACTCGAACAATGCCCATCACTGGGACAGATGTTTTAACAAGACAGTAATTGATAATACAATATAATCTTCTTTCTCTTGAAGCCACTCGCATGCAACTAACAAAGAATTAGTAACAACAACATGGTGCAATGATTAAATAAATACTCCTACAGTGTTTTTACAGAAGTTTAAATAATAATGAGAAATTGTCTTTATCCAGACATGTTAACATTCCCGGAATGCCTGAAAGACTGCCAGGAATTCAACCTTGTTCCTGGTGTCCGAGAAAAAGATCTGTTCTGGTAAAAAAATCCAGGAAAACATCAGCAAAATTAATTGGCAGGTTTGCAATGATTTGAAAGTTGATTTGTGAGCTATTTCAAAACATTTATAATCTAAGAATTTTCCTGTTCGAAAAACATTATATTGAATGTAAAATGCATTATTAAAATGCACAAACATGCTTGTAACTTTTCAAAGTGTTCCAACATAATTTTGTTAGAATTATACTGATCAGCTGTTTTCCATGATGACCCAGTTTACACACCTATTCACCAACCCCTTTGGATGTTTGGTTTCTAAAACAATATGTTTTTCAACTGAGAATTCTTCTTTAATAGTGCTCATTTTTATTTCTCCAGTGTTTCAATAAGGGTTCCCAAGTTCTGTTTAACAAACTGAAACATTAAAAATTGAAAACACAGGTCGCAAATCACATTTCAGATGGTTGTCGCCATTTTAATTTTGAATGCTGGGAGATACTGAGCAAATTACATTGTTCTCTACTGGTAAAAAATAAGTCTCGACAGTGCAGGACAAGTAGTTGGTGCAGGTCATTTTAATTTGGTGCAGGTTATTTTCAACATATTGCTTGACACATTGTGAACTGAATATGGTGACTACTAAATGAGGAAATGACTTGTTAATTCGCAACGGAGTTTAAGTTTTTCCAAATTACCGGTGTTTTTTAAGCCTTTACCTAACATAGCGGCCAAAAAACGGCCCGAAAATTAACTGGATTAAGCCTACCACAGCCTAAAATATCTCGGATGTTTCTCAATAAAACCATACAAACATTACGTGTACACTCCATATAAAACCGCACTTCGCGTACCCCACTTTTTGTGTAGAAAAGTGGGGTACCCAAGTGCGGTTAGGAGAGAAGCATTACATAATCAATTAGTGCTGGACGAGAAATTTCTTTCAGAGTCTGAACCTGATTAGCAATATTGGTCTTCAGTCAGTGAATTTCTAAAACCTGCATTTCATAAAATAATGACATAAAAATGTTATATCTGTCTTTTCCAGATCATTGTACCCCGGAATAATGTCCGCATTTAAACAATTCGCCCAATATTTTTCAAGATATTTAACTTGTTTCCGTATTAAAATAAAATGTTTTGCCGATATGTCATTTGGATTCCCCCTGTATAATTAAAGGTAAGTTTATCGCCATCGAATATGATCTTGTCCACCTTCATTCTCGAAACATTTCATCGAGACATTTTTAAATAAAATTACCAAATAGAGGAAGTATTTTAAAATAAAACAAATTCTGTGCGTTGCTATGTTTTTTAGAACAATAATGTGACAGTCTCGGCGATACATCCTGTCTTTACGAAGTGCGGCCCCTATTTTTCAGACTCGGGATCATTACTAACTCGGCATATGATTTAATATCATTGCAGATAAGCTGCTTCACGTTTACCTCAGTAATTATTTTTGACGAACTAAATTGAGAATGAAACAGAATTAATAAATAAATCCATCTACTCCTTCCGGTCATTTTCGTAACAACTCGGGTGGATTTTTCAAATTAAGTTCAGTCTTCGGAATCATGAAATTTTAGAAGCAAGAGACATACGAATCATGGCCTACGGTAAACAAATTTATAGTGCAATTTAGGAAGTGGAAGGCACCCACAATGGGATTTTCTTGTCAACTTCCAATATCTGAAAAAGGCATGAACAATTGGTGGCGTCACTGGGGGCCGGGGGAGGGGTAGGTATTTGCCCCTTAAACGTAGATTTTGCCCACATTTGCTTCCCACGTCCATAACACACACACACACAAACTCTCTCTCTCTGTCTCTGCCCCCCCCCCCCCCCCCCCCCCCCCCCCCCGTAAACCATGGCGTATTCATGCCTTCCGTGAGTCAACGATCGACAGTATAATCTCTCCACTTTTAAATCTGATCCGCCACGCCTGGAAAAATTCTCCCTTAAATTTTTTATATATTTTCCTTTTTTTTACAGCTTGTGGTCCTCATTAACGGGGGAGGGGAGCATTCCAATGAGGGACTATAAACTATGTGACTGAAACAAAATATGGAAATTCACTAAATTCACAACGCCAATGGCCGAATTTGGCCAGCACTCAGGCTATACAGAAATCTGCATTCAAATTTTATTATGTTTAAGTTTTTGTTTCAAAAACATAGCTTATGACCCTTCATTGGAACGAGCTAGTGGATTTTGAGTCTTTCCATTGAGGGGTCCCAAGCTCTGTTTTGAGACAAAAAAAATCAAATTTTTAGTTGTTATTAAAGAATTTATCTTGCAAGTTCCACCTGGTCCTGTAGGCGGGTTGAGACTATTGGATCACCGGATTTATCTTCCTAGCATTTGGTACGTTTTTTCTTGGAAATAGTATGTTTAATTTCGTGGCTGGAAACTGGGTAGACTGATAACATTTTGGCCAGACGCTGTCGTCTGTATGTTGGTGTTTTGGTAATAATAATTCTCCCCAGCTAGCATGGGTTTCTTTTCAATAGATGCTTCAAATGCTTCGGCCCTTTGACAGATTAATAAGTAAATTAGCCTTAGAAAAGGTGTTGAACATATGACATACCAGTATACAATTATGCTCAATTAGTTACTTCTGTTCAGTGGCGTGTTAAATTAAATCCTTTGTTTGTTGTTAATCCCCAAGAAAATGTTAAAAGAAACGAAACACTTGCTATGTTTCATCATATCACATCCCCCAAATATAAAAATATTCACAGGAAACATTTTTAAAATCTCCTGAAATTTAGTGCTTGCACGGTCTCGAGTCCAATGATATTAGCTACAAATAAGAGACTTCATTAGTTGAAACTTTGGATATTTAGTGCTTAACACGATGTCTTGATCAAGTAGTCCAATAATATTAGCTATGAACACGCGTCTCATCAAGCTTTATTTATTTTTTATTATTTGTTGCTAATATTGGTGGACTGTTTCATTATCCACATCATAGTATGATGCCGCAACACTACCACCGAGTTAGGGTGAGAACGGTTTGAGTTTCGCCGAATTGAATAGAGCATGCGTTTTGGCTCTAATCTTTTCAAAATCAGCCCCCTCCCCCTCCAAAAAAAAAGAAAAAAAAAGAATGGGAGCCAAAACTCGTTTTATCATCAATATCAGTCACCGCTGATATGACCGATTCCCCGGGTTGAATAAGATGTCACGACGTTGTTCTCATGACCATAAACTCAAGTAATGTATTCCTGGGTGGCGTCATTTCGTTCCCGTGGGGACACACTTCATCGATCGGAATGGTCCCGAGTTGAATTATGATACCGTGTTTTGAAGTAGCTCCAGGAAAAAGATGAGAGAAGCACGGATCGGGTTTACCCAAATTGGATCTGATCCGTGTTTTGAAGATAATCTCCCCCGTGTCTGGGGTTCCATACCGGCTGTCAGATAGAATAAAAAATGTGTTTTAATTTAACATTTGGGCGAATTATCATGTTATATCCCGGGCGAAAAGCAGATAAATTGCCAGTATGTTCAAAACAAAAAATGTGTAGTTATCTGTACCCGTCCATTTCGGTTGAGAATCAGAATGTTTTTTTCAACAACAATGACCTCGATTAAGCGAGTTCAGACTATTTTATATCATGTAAATCCAATAGATGGAAGAGCCACACTGCTTCACTGGATCGTCAAAATTCACATTTTTTTTAAAGATTTATTAGAACACAAAACGTGAATTATTGGACCGATTTTCACATTTAAAGGATTCTTTTGATCCAGAAAATTCTCTCCAAAAATATTTCAGGCACAGAAAAAGGATTTAGTGAAGAAAACTTATTATGTAAATTGCGAGGTGTTTTCCCAATCAACACTGATTAATGAGTAAATACCTGCTGTTATATAATCATACATAATGCACTCAGTCGATATTGGAATAATTTTTTTATATGGAGTGTACAGCGTAATGTATGGATACCATTAGAACCAGCATGTCAAGCTGGTTCTAATGATATTCATATCTGAATGGTTTTATTAAAAAAATTTATAATTTGTTTTAAAAAATGTGACATTTAATTTATTTACTAAATATACTATGTTAGGGAAATGATTGAACCCAGATTCTAAAAAATTTAAATTTTATAGTAAATTTCCTTTCTTATACCTACCACAATTGTTACAACAAGCTTGCACTACAGTGGAAGTCCCTAACTCGGAAATATACTCTCGATTTGTTCTTTCCCAAGCAATTTGGGAAATAAAAAGTGCTGCAAAAGCACCAAGAAAAAATAAACCAAAACTGGGGTCGAGTGCGACCGGCTCACACCCAGTAGGGGACACTCTTCTCTGTACTAACCCACAGATACTGGTACCAGTATGCAGACGTATAACGAACATGTCATTTTATTTGAATCTGCCAACATTTAAGTTATGTGATCAGTGGGGAGGAAGGATTCTTACCAGAATAAGAAGAGGGCCTCCAGGTAAACAATTGTGGTAGGTATAATAAGAAAGGAAATTTACTATAATATTTAGATTTCTTATCAACCTACTCACAATTGTTTACAACAGGCTGAATAGACAATAGTAGTTGGGAATCAAATAACCAACCCCCACATAATCTGACTGTGCAGGAACCGTGGACTGAAGAAGAGTACCCAAGGCCTATAAAACCATAGCATCACAAACATTAGTAAAACAACAATGAGAGATGAGGCATATGGTTCTGTGTGATGCACAGACAGAAAGGACAGTAACCAAGCACAGGGCTGGAACTGACCTTGGAAGAAGCCTAATGGCTAGGGTTGATAACAGCCTGAGCAGAAGAAAGAGGGTCTAAAGAAAAAAGGTCCTCAGATTGCTCCTGCTACTGACACAGGTAAAAGATGGAGAAAGAAGCATTTCTCCAGTAGACTGCCTGCATAACATCCGACAACTTGACAGAGTTAGCATACGCCCAGGAGGTAGACAATGCACTGCACCTCATGGGCAGAAATGGGATTGGTAAAACAATAGCCAGTCGCTAGATGGGCGTATGACACGCAAATAGCAAGACAAATCCACCAAGAAATGGACTGAGGAGAGATCTTCTGTCGACCAGGGAAAAGAGACAGAAAGAATTGTTTCCTAATAAACTTCATCTGGTTGAGGTAAATGCGAATTGCACGAACCGGACAGAGCAAAGGGCGATTACCCTCAACATAAGGAAGAGCCCTGATGCAGATAGGAGGCAGAGTAGAGTCTGGTATCTGATTCTTGGCCAGAAAGGAGCAATCAGTGGTAAAAGTAACACTGTTGGCGGAGCTCCTGAAAAAGGATGGATCAACCAATAGGGCGTGAAGCTCACTAACCCTTCTAGCTGAGGCAAAAGCCATCAAAAAAGCCATCTGATATGTGAGAAAAGACATATCCAGCTGGGATAATGGTTTGAAACGGCCACCCCCCCCCCCCCCCCCCCCCCCCCCCCCCCCCCCTGCAAAACACTAGGTCTTTACAAAGAAAAGTGCCGAAGAAGCTTGGAGAGGTATGGATTAGTGCCAATACGATGCTTTCCCGCATACGAAAAGGTCTCCAAAAGCATGGACCTGTACCCTTGATGGTAACAGTTTGGAGACCCTGAGAATCAAACAGATATACCAGAAACTCCACATTCTGTGTATATCAAAGGATTGGCATAATCAACAGAGTGATCAGCACACCAATGACAGAAGACCTTCCACTTAGCCGCATAGGCTAAACCAGTGGAGTGCCGCCTTGAAGGAGAAATGCACTCCACTGCTTATCTCGAAAAACCTCTATGGAGGAGACAGGGCCAGACAAAAGATATGGGTGAAGGCACAAAGAAGTCGGGTCGATGTGAAACCTCCTCAGGTGACCTTGACAAAGAAGGTCGCGACGTAGAGGGAGACATGCTGGAACCGCTGCAAACAGAGAGCGGAGCTGATTGATCCATACCCGCTGAGGTGACAGTGGAGCAATCAGAATGATTTGACAACTGCAGGTTCATATCTTTGTTAGAACCCGAGGCAGAATCAGAGCCGGCTCGAAGGCGTAGTGGACAAGACCATTCCAATCGAGTGACAAGAGCGTCCACAGCGGATAGAGGATCTGGAAATGGGGACCCAAAAGTGTCCACCTGATGGTTCCAACAGGTTGCAAACAGATCGATGTGGGGGCAATCCCAGAGATCGCAAAGAAACTGGAACTCTGGTCAGTGCTTGGTGGAAATGACCCTGCCCTGTCGGGACAGTTTGTCGGCTAGGACGTTCAGACGACCGGGAATGTGACGAAACATCACACCAGAGTTGACATCCTGAGCGAGCAGAATAAAATATCCCGAGCCAATTCGTTCATGGGAACCGAGTGTGTGCCGCCCTGGTTCCGAATGTTAGCGACCACTCTCGAATTGTCGGACAACAGAAGGACCTGATGATTCGAAAGGTGGGGGATCCACTGCCAGAAACTCAGAAGAAAAGCCAGAAGCTCCTTCTGGTTGATGTGAAGAGCTGCCTGATCCTGGTCCCAAATACTGTGAAGGGAAAGACCTAAAGGATCCAACATCGTGTCCCATCCAAGATCGCTGGTATCTGCCATCAGAACTCGATCGGCAAGTCTAACGGAACTCCCTGCATAAAATCCTCTGAACATCCGTCCAGGGAAGAAGGTGATAACTGAGAGATGCTGGTAACTGAAGCACCAGATCCAAAGGATCGACATTCGGTCTCCAAATGAGCAAAAAGTGTTGGGGAGGTCTAACATGCAGCTGACCTAAAGGAATGAAATCAGTCACTTAACTGCAGAGACCGAGCAACCAGAGAATACTCCGAGCTGGCGTGGACATGGACTGGGTAGGAGTTAGGGCGAAAGCCAAGAGAATCACTGCCCTCGCCCAGGGAATCGCCACCATATTCAGCTGAGTACAGAAGTACATCACAAGATGACAAAACAACTAAGAAAGGACCAGGTCTGACTTCTCCTCGTTGACTCTGAACCCTAGCGATGAAAGCAGGCTCAACAGTGTGTCGACATCGGACTCCAGAAGAGCAGCATTGGGGTGCGTCTGGAGGATATCGTCCATATACGCCAAAGTAGTCACCCTGGACTGCGTGCGATGGAAGGCTATCACATGCAACATCAGTCGGGTGAAGGCCGAAAGGCATGACCTTGAACTGGTAAACTCGCCCCAGAAAAGCGAACCGGAGATACTTTTGCGATGTCCGATGAATCGGAATGTGAAAGAAAGCATCTCGCAGGTCGATGCTCGAAGCAAAATCTCCCTGGTGAATGGAGCGGCAAACCGGTCCGAAAGTCTCCATGCTGAACTTGGGAGCAATGATAGACTGGTTCAGGATACTCCGATCGATAACTGGTCACAGTCGGCCATCCTTCTTCGGCACCAAGAACAGACGGGAATAAAATCCCACCGAATGAATTTTCTTGATGACCTCGATCGCCCCCTTTGACAGGAGATTGTCTATCTCTGTGATCAAAAGTTCTCGACGTGAACCGTCTGAAGGAACTTAGGTTGGAAGCAGGACCCTCAACAGAGTGGGGTGCCTCCGAAAAATATCTGCAGACCGGACTGAACAACATCTAACACCCAAGGATTGGATGTGATCATGGCCCAATGGTCTGTAAACTCTTATATCCTTCCTCAAACCTGGAACAAATTGAGGTGAGGACCATCATTTCAAGCCCCAGCAAGGCCAGTGAGAGGAGAAACCACCTCCTCTGCTAGTAGAAGGATCCTGAGACCTCCCTCTGTTCTGTCGACGCTTATCCTTACCACGTGAGTAAGAGGAAGAAACGGAGGCAGGAGGATCAGCCCTTGGCTTTACAGAGGAAGCAGAAGGGCGTTTGTTAGGCTTGGAACGGCCCCGGCTTCCAACAGAAGGCGGATCAAGCTAGTGAGGCAGCAGCTGATCTTTGGAATGATGCGGGACGTCATCATGGACCATCGCCACGGAAAACATGGAATAGTCATGGACACACCAAAGAAGCAGATCGAAGAGCAGTGTGCAGCACTTCAGGAAGGGAACAGCTGGTGTCCAAGACAGCGCCCTGCGAACTAATTCCAAATTAGTCATGTTAAAGGCATGCATGTGAGTAAGATGCATGAGCACCTTAGAGATCACATGCAAAGGAGCCTTATGTCATCAAACTTTTCTGGAGACAGATAAGCAGCCAAGGTAGAGACAACAAGATCCGAGAGAGAAAGCATGCCCAGCATCTCTGTGAATAAGCCCAACAGGGACTCCAAAGTCGCCATAAGAATAATGACCGACTTGGGCTTAGAAAGCCAAAGGGAGGAGGAGTCCTGATCGAAGACTTTAAAGTCTGGCAGACCGATGGATTGGCGGAATCGTAGGAATGATAATGCACAGGGGGCAAAAAAGGTATCAGCTCTAGTGAAGAACAAAGTCTTCATAGCCTTGGAACTCAGCTTAGAGTCCAATGCTGCAAAAGCTTCAACCACCTGTACAGATTGGTACGGTCGAAGGTGCCCAGAAGCAGGTTACTCCACAGGCTGTAGGCATGTGACCGATGATCGAGGCCTGACTGAAACCTGCGGCTGGTCCGACTTCCAGAAGGAACTCAAACATAAAGTCAAGAGCCACCCCCAAGTCAGAAGACTGATGGATCTCGACGTCCGGTGTGTCTGACTCAACCCCTGAGTCGGAAGACACAGCCATCTTCGGCATACAAGCCGATGCCTCCCAATGGTGTAGTCAAGTCCCCAGCTGACACCAAACTTAGATATAAACACAAAACCCCCAAGTGTTAGCATTAATGTCAATTCAATGAACAAGAGACCGAAACAGCATGGTACGCGAATATCGCACATGAAATCAGTGTAGAGAAAAAACATATATCACGAAAAATAATCTGAATAATTGAGAGAATATACAAAAACACAGCCCTGTTTGTCTGGATAGTGAAGCAACAGCTATGATTCCACAATACAGAACAGGAACATCATCAACATCAAGTCAAAAGGCATCACTGTTGATGAGCAAAATTAAAGCGCATCTTCATGAGATGGCGGAAGAAAAATAATGACATGTTTGTTATACGTCTGTGCACTGGTACCAGAATCTGTGGGTTAGTACAGAGAAGACTATCCCCTACTGGGTGTGTGCCGGTCGCACTCGACCCAGTTTCGGCCTATTTTTCTGGGTGCTTTTGCACCACTTTTCCTTTCCCAAATCGCTTGGGAAAGAACAAACAGAGAGTATATTTCCGAGTTAGAGACTTCCACTGTAGTGCAAGCCTGTTGTAAACAACTGTGAGGTAGGTTGATAAGAAATTGAGTAGAATTTTGCGTTGGTCAAAATGTCCTTTGGATTTCAAAGTGGGTCGGTCAAAGTAAATTTGGTGTCGGTCATTGTCCTTGTCCCACTACTTATTTCAAGCCTTGGTAAAAAATATTTGTCTGGGAATCCTTTCTTTTCTTCCTTGTGTACATCATTCACGCAAACTCAGTGTTTGAGAATCGATGACAACTCCGGTTTAATTCTTTAATTCTAAGTTGAAAGTTCTCATGGAAGTGTTCTATTTTATTTTTTATTTCTTTCTATATTATTACTTTTTACAAGATGTTATTAAATGGAAAGGCTTTTACTGACTAACTCATTTTATGTCTCTTTTATGTTTTTCAAGAGTAATATTTTTTAAACTGCTAAGGAATTTCTTTAATTTCTATTTCCTTGAACTCATTTCTGCTGTTCAGCAGCCATAAAGTAGTTGCAGGAGAACTACAAGAAAGTTTTTGAAGTTTGAAGTTGAACAATCAAAATCTGGTGTGAACAGAATACAGTTTAAATAGGCAGCTGTCCAGGTCACAGAACCAGCTGATATAAGTAGCAAGTTGTTACAAGCAAAATGAAAATGTTGTCATATTTTGCACTGGTAATACATATTTGAGCAACATGACAGTTTTGCCATATCTCATGTCGGGAGAAGACTTCTTTCTGAGGGTGTTTTAGTGGCAGTCAACTGGTTGCATACAGCATTTTCTTTCAAATGAACTTTTTCCTGAAATCCATGCCACTTCCCTGAAAAGAAACCCTTTTCCTTTAGGTTAGCATGTCTGCTTGTATCAATATTTCTATCCAATGTTAATGGAGTGAACAGAATGATACTTGTATGGCTCTAACAGGGATAAACTATCAATCCTGCATCTTACAAGAGCAGTAGGCAATAGGTGTATGATAATATTCATAGTTTCAAAAACATATTCCCTTTATAATTGAAGATGTCACAAGCATGTCTTCCCTATTTTTGCACATCACCAGTTTTCACATTTTGTTTTCAATTTCCACAAACTGATAACATTACATCCTGGCAGCATACAATCAAAAATAAATTATTCATGAAATATCAGTGTAACAGGGTATCTTACCCCCCAACCTCCTCCACTGATGATTAAAAATAGTTTTCAACATAACTTCTTTTTTTACCCTTAGGATGGATTTTAGTTGAAATTTCACAGGATTAGGAGAGGGTGGTAAGGAGGAAAGATACTCAGGCCAATGTACCCTGGGTATCCCCCCCCTACCCCCACACACACAACACATACACACCTATGGCTGAATTTTTTTTCAATTTCCTGGATTTTGCAGATTGGAGAGTAGATATATTTTCTTTGAGATATGTGTATATTGTGGGCATCAAGAATGAACGGCCAGTGGGGAGGAAGATACCTGACCAAGGTAAAATAGTTTTCAACATAACTTCTTTTTTTACCCTTAGGATGGATTTTAATTGAAATTTCACAGGATTAGGAGAGGGTGGGGTGGGGTGGTAAGGAGGAAAGATACTCAGGCCAATGTACCCTGGGTATCCCCCCACCCCACCCCACACACACACACATACACACCTATGACTGAATTTTTTTTCAATTTCCTGGATTTTGCAGAATGGAGAGTAGATATATTTTCTTTGAGATATGTGTATATTGTGGGGATCAAGAATGAACGGCCAGTGGGGAGGAAGATACCCTGATCAAGGTAAATTTTTTTTTCAATATCTGGGATGTTACAGCTGAGGAATGGAGGGTAGATATATATTCTTTGAGATATGTGTATATTTTTGGCATCAAATATGAATGGATTTTAATTGAATCTTCATCTACAAAGAGTCTTCTTTTTTTGCATAAAATCACTCAAAACACTTCAAAACTCATTATGAGGCAAAAAAAAAACTAAAGTGATGTCATGCATGCAGCCTGACTGTCCCAGCAATGGCAATGCTTAGACACAATGGATTTTTAACCACAAACTTTTAAGCAAAAATATAAAAATGCATTTTTGACGAAAGAAAAAAAAAAATGCCTAATTGGTGCCCCGGGAGAGGTGGGGGGGGGGGGGGGGGGGGGGGGGGAGTTACATAAGTTTTAAAAAAAGTTCTGCATGAAGTGACGGTAAATAGTCAAAAATGCATATTGGAGGAAAGAAAGAAAAAAAAATGCCTAATTGGCGGGGACTGGGCAGGGCAATAACTTCAACAATTTTCATTGGATGATTGTGATCATCAAACTTGACCAAGAGGCATGTATTGAAAAGAATTGAAATCTGTTAACTTTTGTTTAGGTTATGGCATAAAGAAAGTTCGGACAGACAGATGGACTGACGAATGGACGGATGGACTGATGGACAGACTGACAAATAGACAGACAGAGCGAGCTCTGTGCTATATCCCTCTCTTGTGGGAGGGGGTAATGAAAGTGTCAATGACACTGTAGCTTAACTTGTGTATGTGTTGTGTTTGATGAAAAGGATAATGTTCGACGTTTATGAAAGGATTATGAAAGACAAGAATTGTGATAATTGGGAATATGTTAATTTCTGTTCCCTGTATGCTATGTTTTTGATAAAAATAATATGAGGTGTACATGGTACTAAAGAGCTGGGGGTGGGTTAATATGACCTCACAGTAAATGTATGTGGCCCTCATAGTTAACGTATGTCAATGAAAGTTACCAAGTTGCAGTGAAATTATTTCAAAATGAGTCATCCTATCAAGTTACACTGAAATCCCTTCATAAATATGGCCAGTAGACTGTGCTAAAGGTTTTTAGGCTTCAGGCCTGTGTAGCCATGACGGTAGACCGATTGCAACTAAAAAGGAACGTCCTCATCTCCACATTATACTGAGTCATTCTTTTAAGTTACAATGAAATCCCTTCACAAATACGACCTGTAGTCTGTACTAAATTTTTGGGGGTTTTGGGCTCGGGAAGCCATCATGGTTGAATGATCCAGACCAAAGGTGGGCGTTATCATCTAGGCATAATCTGGAGTGATTCTACGAAGTTACAATGAAACCCCTTCATATATATGACCTGTAGACTGTGCTCAAGTTTTTGGGGCTTCGAGCCCCTGAAGCAATCATCGTTGACCAAACACGACCAAAATGGGATGTAATCATCTAGGCATTATATGGAGTCAACCTAACAAGTTACAATGAAATCCTTCCTTAAATATGACCTATAGACTCTGCTAAAGGTTTTTGAGTTTTGGGCCCGGGCAGGCACCAAGGCTAAATGATCGCGACCAAAAGGGGATGTTCTCATCTAGACATTATTTGGAGTCATCCTACCAAGTTACATTGAAATCCCTTCATAAATATGACCTCTGGACCGTGATTAAGGTTTTCAGGCTTCGGGCCCCTGTAGCCATCACAGTTGGCCAATTGCATCCAAAAGGAGTCGTTTTCATCTAGACATTATATGATATCAACCTACCAAAAGTTACAATGAAATCCCTTCATAAATATGACCTGTAGACTGTGCTATAGGTTTTCGGGCTTTGGGCTCAGGCAGCCATCATGGTTGAATGAGCACAACCAAAAGGGGACATTCTCATCTGGGAATCATCTGGAGTGATCCTACAAAGTTACAATGAAAAACATTCATAAATATGACCTGTAGACTGTGCTAAAGGTTTTTGGGCTTCCGGGCCCCTGTAGCGGTCAACGTTGACCAATCATGACCAAAAGGGGATGTCATGATCTAGGCATTATATGGAGTCAACCTAACAAGTTACAATGAAATCCTTCCATAAATATGACTTATAGAGTATGCTAAAGGGTTTTGGGTCTCGGGCAGCCATCAAGGCTGAATGATCGTGACCAAAAGGGGACGTTCTCATTTAGACATTATTTGGAGTCATCCTACCAAGGTACAATGAAATCCCTTCATAAATATGACTTGTAGACAGTGCTAAAGGTTTTAGGGCTTCGGACCCCTGTAGCTGTCACACTTGCACAATCGTGTCCAAAAGGGGACGTTCTCATCTAGACATCATATGAAGTCAACCTACCAAGTTACAATGAAATCCCTTCATAAATATGGCCTGAAGACTGTGCTAAAGGTTTTCGGGCTTTGGGCTGGGCAGCCATCATGGGTGAATGATCACAACCAAAAGGGCACATTCTCATCTGGGCATCATCTGGAGTGATCCTACAGAGTTACAATGAAATCCCTTCATAAATATGACCTGTAGACTGTGTTCAATATTTTCCAGCTTTGGGCGCCTGTAGCCATCACAGTTGACCAATCACGACCAAAAGGGGAGGTCATCATCTAGGAATTATATGGAGTGAACCTAACAAGTTAAAATGAAATCCTTCCATAAATATGACCAATAGACAATGCTAAAGGTTTCTGGGCTCGGGCAGCCATCAAGGCTGAATGATCGCGACCAAAAGGGGGCGTTCTCATCTAGACATTATTTGGAGTCATCTTACCAAGCTACATGAAATCCCTTCATAATTATGGCCTGTAGACTGTTCTAAAGGTTTTTGGGCTTCAGGCCTCTATTGCCGTCACAGTTGCCCAAAAGGGGACGTTCTCATCTAGACATTATAAGAAGTCAACCTACCAAGTTACAATGAAATCCCTCCATGAATATGACCAGTAGACTGTGCTAAAGGGTTTTGGGCTTCGGGCTCGGGCAGCTATCAGGGTTGAATGATCGCAACCAAAATGGGACATTCTCATTTGGGCATCATGCGGAGTGATCCCACGAAGTTACAATGAAATCCCTTCATAAATATGACCTGTAGACTGTGCTCAAGGTTTTTGGGCTTCAGGCACCTGTAGCCATCACAGCTGACCAATCAGGACAAAAATAGGATGTCATCATCTAGATCTAGGCATCATATGGTGTCAACCTAACAAGTTACAATGAAATCCTTCCATAAATATGACATTTTGACTATGCTAAATGTTTTTGGGCTCGGACAGCCATCAAGGCTGAATGATCGTGATCAAAATGGGACGTTCTCATCGAGACATTATTTGGAGCCATCCTACCAAGTTACAATGAAATCCCTTCATAAATATGACCTATAGACTGAGCTAAAGGTTTTCGGTTTTCGGGCCCCTGTAGCCGTCACAGTTGACCAATCACGTCCAAAAGGGGACTTTCTCATCTAGATATTATATGAAGTCAACCTATCAAGTTACAATGAAATCCCTCCATAAATATGACCTGTAGACTGTGCTAAAGGTTTTCAGGTTTTGGGCTCAGGCAGCCATACCGGTTGACCGATCACGATCAAAACGGGACGTTCTCATGTAGACATGACCTAAAACCTGCATATGAAATTTCGTGACGATCAGACAAGAACTACCGGGTGTAGCCTGTACTTGAAGGTTGAATAAAAAACTTTAACCACAAACTTATTACAAATCTGCAAAAAATGTCCGGTCATATACATGCGTAACAAAACAGGTCAGAAATTTCCAAAGTCCACAGTGACAAAAAAGTCTAACATTGCATTAAAAAAGTCCAAAATCTCCAAATGTGCAGTCAAGGGTAAATGTCATCTGATATTAATGCATTTAACAAATATATGAAATATGAAAGCCAAAGCAGACCTGTGCTACCCTCCACTCATGTACAACAAAACAGGTCAGAAATTGTCCACACTGACAAGAAAGTCTAACATTGCATTAAAAAAGTCCAAAATCTCCGAAAAATGTCCGGCCAAGGGTTAATGTCATGTTATTTTAATGCATTTAACACATTCATGAATATAAAAGCCACAGCATGCCGGTGGTAGCCTCCACTCATGTATAGCAAAACAGGTCAGACATTTTCCAAGTCCACACTGACAAAAAAGTCTAACTTTGCAAAAACACTAAAAATCAATAAAATATCACTGGTTAAGGGTCTGGGGGTAATTGTAAGGCATAGAAACACAGTATGAGGTGCATAGCAACAGGGCTGAAAGTCAAAGTGGACTGGTACAATAACTTTAATACTAAGGGTTGACGCCGACGTGCCTCGGGTCTTGACATAAGCTCACACAACTTCGTTGGTGAGCTAAAAACCTGTCTAGGACCGTCCCCAAATAAATATACAGAACCACACTTATGTTTGAATGGGTTAACGATTACTGGACGAGAGCGAGTGGAGCAGGGATACCACGAGAGCTGGTAGGCTCGAGTGGTTATCCCAGCGCCACACGCTCGAGTCCAGTAATCGTTAACCCATTCAAACATAAGTGTGGTTCTGTATTTATTACACACCCAACCATGAAAAAGAATTTACTATAATTAATCGCTAATTTAATTAAATAGTCAACATTTTGAATGGTTGAAAGAATTTTAGAGAGAAACGGGCAATTTTGTCAGAGAATCAGTCTTAAGTCTTTGACCTTGCCATCTGTAGAATCGCTGTTGATTCATTTTATTCGCAAAAAATGTCGATCCGAACACTCAAAACTCAAACGATTGCGTTCAGCATATCAGACGTCACAAATTATGAGGTCTCAAATGTGTTTTCAAAATTGTGTGTGCAGGCATCATTATATCTGGAGGATGGAAAATGTACAAGGATTTTAATTTGAATACGGTGCAAACTGGCCGCTCTGT
Source organism: Pictodentalium vernedei (assembly GCA_031216915.1). NCBI lineage: Eukaryota > Metazoa > Mollusca > Scaphopoda > Dentaliida > Dentaliidae > Pictodentalium > Pictodentalium vernedei. The sequence continues at coordinate 609,786,657 of CM062297.1, forward strand.
TTACATTTCGTGCTTTTTAAACTGAGTGATATTAAAAATACTTGTAAGTTTGAACTCGGCTTGACGATAAATGCACTACTGCCACAAGGCTATCGCATGTGGACTGTACATCGGTCATTTCTGTTCTGCACTGTAACAAACGTAAACACTGGACGAGAAAAGACATTTTGCGCAATAATTAACCTACTGGAGCAGTCATTCGATCGTTTGGAGTAACTGAGCCTGAGGACAGTGAGGCAGTTTGAGATTCCATTCTAAGTGAACTCTGCAGTCTTGGTAAGTTTGCACTTTATTTTTCAACATTATAAAGTTTCTGACTTGAAATTTAGCCTTCTTTTTATTTTATCTCAAGTCTTGATAACCTTTGTTTGAAATGGGCTGCACTTACAAATAAAAGCTTTAGGCTGTCCACATAATACTACAGTTCACAGATATACAAAGGGAGAAATATATTGCATGATAACTGCAAGAAAATGTCATGTCTTGTTTCCACAGCACAAGTAATTTAGTTTGTACACCTTTTTTACACCCCCCCCCCCCCACACCCACCTATAACCTGACAGCATTTTCTTGAAAGCTCACAAAATGAGTATCCAGCAGTCTTAGAGGCTGAAAGAGAAATAGGGGGGGGGGGGGGGGGGGGGGGTGTTCTCACCAGTAAGCTCCAACGTATTTTGGTTAATAATACTTTCAAAGATTGATTAATGTTTACATTATTTTGTACTAGTAGTACTATACTTCACCAGTTTGTTATCTGAACGGTTCTGTCAATATTTTTTTCTTGGTATCTGGTTCAATATCTTGTCAGTGTCTTAAATTTGGAATTTGGTATTCTGAATTTGCATTTAGTAAGTAGTTTTAAAGAGGACTGATAGAATGTGGCTAAAATGATAGGCTTTTGGAGAACATTTTCTTGGGGATGGGGGCTGCCAATCAAACTGCCCAGAACTTTTGTTTCAAAATCAAAATGCAGGCCCTTGCCTCAAATTTGCCTATGAAAATGCTCCTCCCACTGCCCTGATATTTGCCAAAATTATAAAAATACCCCCTCCCTCTGAACACTCTGTTCTGAAAATACCAGTCCTTTTCAATGAAAACTGCAAAATTAACTGCTTATTGGTGAAGGGGGTGAGAGTGCCACAACCCCTCCCCATCTCTTACACCCATGTAACTAAGTCACATAGGTGGCATTCGATTTAAGTTTTGTTGCTGAGAATTAAAGCAAAATAAGAAATATCCTTGTATAAAACAGAAATACTAGCAAAAATCCTAAATTAGTCATTTAAAAATACACATCAATCTGTGTCTGGAAAATATTGTCATATTGTCTATGTTTTAAATATTCTAATAATTATTTTTGAATTTCAGGGAAGTCATCTCATAAAATTGACAATATATTGCATTCATCAGACCACATGTATTTATCACCCCTTCCCTCTTCATGGTCTCATTCCCACCCTACTCGAGATTTTTCAGAATTTCTGTAGTGGGTAGCTGGTAACATTTTTTAATTTCCCCAGTACAATCTCCAGAAAGTCATATTTTAGCAATACTATATCCCCCTAAAAAAGCCCTTCCACCCTGCCCCCACAAAAAAAAAAATAAAATAAAATAAACCTGTTGCCCCAACACCCACTAGCACGTAAAAAGCATTGGTTCCACAAATGTAAAATACCGAGTTTTTCTTATAAAACCAGGCTTTTCATTCTTTCGAATGTATTTTCTTTATTCAGCTACAGTGGGGTGGGGGTGGGGGAGGGGGTGTGGGGGGTGGTCATCTACATAGTAAGGGTGGAATTGGAGATAGTTAATTAGCAACTGCATGTTCTAGCTGTCAAACATCTCCAGGCGCTGTCGGTGTGTCGTCGTCTGTTTTTCCGCTTCATGTTAACCAGTATTCAAGATTCATTTAGTCTTGCTTCAGGAGGACAACTTCACCTTAACATGCTTTTCAAAGTATGTTTGCGTTGGCAAACGTGCTGCTTCATTGCCGAAGTGTGAATCAAATAAGATTACAGTTACACGGTAGGCCCCGTGTCGACTCGCCGGCAGCACGCAGCGATGAGGGCAACATTGTAACAAAGTTTTATAGGAACTGTATTAGTGGCTGGCTGCAATGTCGAACCCAGTTGGACTTTTTTGCACTAAAATTAATTAAGTTTTCCTTGATTTTCAATAACGAAAGCAAAGGTTGAGTTTCACTGTTCAATTTCTTGGCAGAGATCATGTGTCTTTCATGACTTTCAACAGTTTTTAGCATAGTTGTGCATCAAACATTTTGTGATGAGAATCGGTAATGCCGACAGATAAATACAGCCGATGGTTCTCATTGGTTATATTCCACTGAACGCTGCAAACTATAAGAACCAGTCTAACGAGAGAACTTGTGCACGCGAAGGGTACTTTTTATCGGATTGCACTAGAGCTTTCTGGTTAAAATTACCGCATGCCCCTAAAATCCATGTGATTGTGACAAATACAGTTACGGGTGTGTAATAAATCATTGTTCCCTACGTCCGTTAAAACCAATGACTGTTTGGAGAATGAATATACCACTCCGAATAAGAGACAAAAATAGAGAACGTAGGCATAGACAGCCTATAGGAAAATCCATTACTGATCCAACTAGCCCAAAATTCCCATAAGCTCTTATTCTGACACTGAGCAAGAATTTAAGAGAATCTCAAGGTAAATCAATATTGAATCACCATCCCCTCCCACCCCACCCCCATTACTTGAATAGCTAGATAAGTAAGGCCGGTGCAGTAATACTAAAGCTTGGAAATGCGACAAATTCCTTTTTCACTATAAGAAACAGGAAACCTCACGCAACATTCCCAAAGCTATGCTGCGGCTGTTATTCTCAATAAAAGAGCAATAACAGCGAATAGAAGCTCATCATAACGAAATAACTAGTCAACAACCAGGCATGACTCGTAACGCTTTAGTGTTAGTCATCTAGAATAGTATAAAACCGTAGGGCTCCATCACATCTGACCAACTCCATAATGCCACTAAGGACGGAGAGGGATGTAATGAGCATAGCACTATTGCAAGGAATACACCTACCGATATAGTGTCGACATATCCCTTGAAATCAAGACAGTACGCCATGGCTCCAACTAGAGATGGTCTGTCGCCGCTATACCCCCACCGTGGCAAACTGCCTGGTGTGGGTGACTGAAAAGGGGCATTCAAGTTTTCTAAGTAAAAAAAAAATCCAATATGGCCACCAGTCAACCATCTTGAAATCGAAAAGAAGTATTTCGCTCCACAAGTTTACATTAAAAAAATCCAATATGGCCACCAGTTCGCCATCTTGAAACCGAGCGGGGAAAAGAAATTATCTCACACACTTCCCCTCATCATGTTGATTATTTTTGTGAAGTTGCAGGAAAATGCAGCTAAAATTGTGGAAGTAGTTTGCTCCACAAGTTTACATAAAGAAAATCCAATATGGCCACCAGTCGGCCATCTTGAATCCAATCTCGAAAAAAATTATGGCACGCACTGCTCCTCATCATGTTGATCAGTTTTGTGAAGTTTCATGAAAATGCGGCTAAAACTGTGGAAGTAGTTCGCTCCACAAGTTTATATGTGCAACGGACCGATGACGATGACGGCTGACTGACCGATTGACACGTTGACTCCTATATACCTCCCCCTAAAACTTCGTTTTGTGGGGGTATAAAAAATACACCATATAGACATAATATCCATAATCCTCCGAGTGGAAATATATACAAAGAAAAAAGTTAAGCACCCCCTGATATTTTCACAAAGCCGAATGGCAAAAGCATGCATAATCCGCAATAGCCCTGAAATACTCGAAAATGCTAATGCCATCTGAAAGAACAATCATCTGGCAAGACTAAAACGTAACAGTGGCTAGCTGTGATTGTAATTTAATAGAGATTACATCATGTTATCACAAGTACTGTTTTTACCATGAAACACAGCCCTCAAAAGTGTGGATGGGCAAGTCACAGAAAGAGCGTTAACATTGATATTGTCACATAAAAATGTTCTTCGAAGACACTAGAGTATGTCTTCAGTAAGAATAATCAGTACTGGGTGGACGCGCCACGTACCCGGATGACACTTTCCACCCTATGTCGTCTCATGCCTCCAGACAAACGTCGGATCTGTTCTCGGGTCAATAACATCCATTCAGCATGCAGAGCTGCTTCCAACTGGTCTAAAGTCTGTACTGGGGGGTTTCGTACCTGGATTCGCCACCCTATAATGTCCCACACATGCTCCAGAGGATTCAGATCTGGGCTTACAGCTGGCCAGGGTAGAGTTGTCACTGCACTGGCTCTCATGAAATCCACTACGGCACATGATCGGTGAGGCCTGGCGTTGTCGTCCATGTACTGAGGTCATGTAGCAAGTGGATGGTTGTCGAAATGTGGGATAACGACTGGCTGTAGGACGTCACAGATGTACTGAGCTCCGGTTAAGTTGCCCCTGATGGTGACCAAATCCAGCTTGCAATCATGGGACAGGCATCCCCACACCATAACAGAGCCACCTCCATACGCAACAGTTGGCTGAATGTTCCTGGGGGTATAAGCTGTGTTCTCCTGTCTCCAAACGCGTGTACGTCCATCAGTAACGTGCAGTAAATATCAACTTTTGTCTGACCAATGAATTTTCCTCCAGGTCCTCAGATTCCAGTCTCGTCTGGTCAAACACCATGCCAAACATGCACGTTTATGGTAGTCTCTTAACAAGGGACGTTTAATGACTCTTCTGGCCTTTAATCCTGCTGCTTTGAGACGATTTCGGACTGTTCTGGTGCTGATGGGTCGATTTGGTAACCAGTCTTTTCATTTGAGAACTTGTACTGAAGGGTTCTCGGCGAGCAAATCGTATCAGATTCCTGTCTTCTTGCGGTGTAGTGACAGGAGGTCTTTCTGACTTTGGACGGTCCATTGCACTTCCGGTCTGCGCATGCTTCCGGACTAAGCGGCTAACAACAGTGTAATGGTAGCCCAGATTTCATCCTATCACCTTAAAGGACATTCCTGCGGAATGCATACCAATAATCCGATTCCTAATCTCCATTGACAATCGTCTCCATGCCATGTTCAATGATTACGCTTAAATGCCCGTTTCGCACTAAGTTAAATACCCACAAATACAGTCGGTACATACTGCTTTTTGTGATCCGCGAGGGTAGCATGTTGCAAGAATTGTCACAAGCTATGCAAGCATGACTGTCAAACATCACTGGTTACAACGTATCATGCAAACCCTATTCTTCCCATCATTGTACCTTGTTGTAACTATTTCGAATAATCAGAGGGGGGAAATCATCAAAAATATCAGGGGGTGCTTAACTTTTTTCTTTGTGTATATAATCCACGACAATAGATTGGATTTAAAATGAAGCGGGCGACGAAAAACTAAGTTCCGGAACCCGATCATAAAAACTCCATGTGCCTTGTTCCGATTATTGCAGAAAACATATTCCTGAAAAAGGAAGTAACTACAGGCATCTGAAAGAACGCTCATTATTTCTCACTAGGTTAATATGGCTTCATCAATAGGGCTAAAAGCCTCAGACAACTTACACAAACAATACCGTTAAGGAGAGGACAACCTCTTTCCTTATAACGGTACCTTGTCCCAGAGGACAGTGGTCTCAGCCTAGCTGACACAGCTAAAGGTCTTCCTATTCGCCAAGACAATTATATGGCTGTAAACTGTGGCCCCAGAAGTTCACTCAAGGAGACTTACAATGCTAGCCGCTAATGATAGGGAAAAAACACCGCTCATAATTCTAGCTAGGCTACTATGGTGTCAACAAAAAGACTAATATCTGTGACACCTAAGAAAACAACACCAAGAAGGAAAAAATGTACCCTTTCCCCTTATAGCGGTTGTATTCCCAAAAGACAGCGGCCTCAGCCTAGCTAACATAGCTTAGAAGTCTTCATCTCCGTGAAGACAGATACCTCGGAGTGATTTGTGACCTTAGAAAGCTCACTAAATGGAGACTATGAGGTTAGTCGCTCAAGTTAAGGAAACAAGAGGCCCTAGGGGGCTTGAGGGCGCTCACCTGACAAGGTACACTAAATATCAACCCAGAGAATTGATTTCAACAAGTTGCATCTGGCCCTCCTAAGAAAAGCTTATACCAAATATCCAAAGATTCTGACCAGTGGATCTAAAAAAAAAAAGAAGATTTTTAAACAATATTTCTCATAAGTTATAATTCAGGTTCCGACAGGAAGCCCAAATATGAACCCAGGGCCTTGGCTTTAACAAACTGGAATCTCACTGCCCTAAGGATACTGCACACCAAATATCAAAACATTCCGACTGCTGGATCTGAAGAAGAAGATTTTTAAAGAAAATTCCTCATTTTGAACTAAGTTACAATTTGAGCTCCCACAGTGAGCCCAAATATGGACCTAGGACATGGCTTGAACAAACTTGAATCTCACCCCCCTAAGGATGCTGCTTACCAAATATCAAAACATTCTGACTGCTGGATCTGAAGAAGAAGATTTTTGAAGAAAATACCTCATTTTGAACTAAGTAATAATTCAGGCTCCCACAGTGAGCCCAAATATGAACCCAGGGAGCCGATTTGAACAAACTTGAATCTCCCCCCCCCCCCCCCCCCCCCCCCCCTAAGCATGCTGCCTACCCAATATCAAAAGATTCTGCCTGCTGGATCCTGAGAAGAAGATTTTTAAAGAAATTTGCCTGAAATGCACTAAGTTCAAATTCAGGCTCCTATACTGAGCCCAAATATGAACCCAGGGAGCCAATTTGAATAAACTTGAATCAGATCCACCCCACAATGTTGCATACCAAATATCAAAAGATTCTGCCTGCTGGATCTGGAGAAGAAGATTTTTTTAGAAATTTGCCTGAAATGCATTAAGTTCGAATTCGGGCTTCTATAGAGAACCCAAATATGAATCCAGGAAGCCGATTTGAACAAACTTGAATCAGATCCACCCCATAATGCTTTATACTAAATATCAAATGATTCTGCCCACTTGTGCTGTAGAAGAAGATTTTTTAGTAATTTCTCTAATATACATAGGGTGCTATCAGAGTTATGCCCCCTATAGAGCCAAATGTGGGCATGTCCATTTCATTTGAACAAACTTGAATTGACATATGGTAATGAACATCCATACCAAGATTCGAGCAAATCGACCTAGCGGTTTCAGAGGAGAAGTCGTTTGAAAAATGTTCACGACGCCGGAAAGACGACGGACGACAGATGACGGATGGCAAGTGATAAGTTTAGCTCCCTTCTAGGGACTTGATATGGACAAGCTGGAACCTGACCACACTAAATATGCTATAAACCAAATACCAAAAGATTTTGACCGGTGAATCTGAAGCTGAAATTTGGGCTCCCATAAGGAGCCTAACTATGAGCTCAGGGACTTAATTTTAACAAATTTGAATTTGACTCCCGTAAGGGCATTGTATACCAAACATCAGAAGATTTGGATTGGTTATTCTGGAGAAGAATTATGTTAAAGAGAGTATTCCTCATATTGCATCAAGTTAAGATTTGGGCTCCTATAGATAAAATTTGTGCTTCACTGGGGAGCCAAAATATGAAAACACAGACTTCATTTGACCAAAGTGGAATCTGATTGTTGGGTGGGACAAGCTGCAGTACTTGAGTACTTGAGGAAAATTTCTTGTTTTTCTAATCCTTCTGTCTGTATCATAAATGAAAGTGTCAATGACACTGTAGCTCAACTTGTGTAAAACATGTACTTGTATAGTATGTGACACATCAATGACACACATCTAGGTAATGACCTGATAACAAAGGTACATGTAAAGTATTCTAAAGGTCTGTACATAAATACTGACCATAGCCTGTAACAAATGTACAGGTAAAGTATTGTAAAGGTGGGTGACAGGTAGATGCCTCTTGCCAAAGCCATATTGAAATGTGCACTTACTGTGTATAAGTAACACTGAATAAATCAAAGTTTGTCTAATTGGCCGTCGCCGGCCCTCTTGAAATTTCGGACCGCACCCAAAAACAATCATTCTCATCCCAAGGTGACAACAAAGGTACCCAAGAAGTTTCGTGAAGATCGGTTCATAAATACTGCCCCTGGTCCAAGCTGTATTGACGTGTGTACTTACAGTGTATAAGTAACACTGAATAAATCAAAGTTCACCTAATTTGCATAATTTCTGCACGAGAATAAAACCTGTACTGCATGTGATGTATTCCATGTTACTGAATATTCATTCAAAAATTTATTCAAATCAGAACCTTCATATTGAAGTTCTGTACAAAAAACTGATTGGACCTAATTTCGGGACAAAATGGCCACTGGCAGCCATCTTGAATTTCGGACCGCACCCAAAAACACTTGTTCTTGTCCCAAGGTGATAACTAAGGTAAACTAGAAGTTTCGTGAAGATCAGTTCATAAATACAGCCTCTAGCCCGAGCTGTATTGACATGTGCACTGACTGTGTATAATGAGCACTGAATAAATCAAAGTTCATCTAATTTGCATAATTTCTGCACTAGAAGAAAACCTGTATTATATGTGATGTATTCCATGTTACTGAATATTCATTCAAAAATTTATTCAAATCAGTACCTTCATATAGAAGTTCTGTTCAAATGAAAGTGTCAATGACACTGTAGCTTAACTTGTGTGTTGTGTTTGATGAAAAGGATAATGTTCAATGTTTATGAAAGGATTATGAAATAAGACAAGAATTGTGATAATTGGGAATATGTTCATTTCTGTTCCCTGTGTGCTATGTTTATGATAAAAATAATATGAGGTGTACACTGTACTAAAGAGCTGAGGGGTGGGTTAATATGACCTCACAGTTAATGTATGTGGCCCTCACAGTTAACGTATATCAACAAAAGTTACCAAGTTACAGTGAAATTATTCCAAAACAAGTCATCCTATCAAGTTACATTAAAATCCACTCATAAATATGGCCTGTGGACTGTGCTAAAGGTTTTCGGGCTTCGGGCCCCTGTAGCCGTCAGTTTCCCAATTGCGTCCAAAGGGGACGTTCTCATCTAGACATTATATGAAGTCAATCTACCAAGTTACAATGAAATCCCTTAATAAATATGACCTGTAGACTGTGCTAAAGGTTTTTGGGCTTTGGGCTCTGGCAGCCATCATGGTTGAATGATCGCAACCAAAAGGGGAGATTCTCATCTGGACACTATTTGGAGTCATCCTACCGAGCTACAATGAAATCCCTTCATAATTATGACCTGTAGACTGTTCTAAAGGTTTTCGGGCTTTGGGCCCCTGAAGCTGTCACAGTTTCCCAATCGTGTCCAAAAGTGGACGTTCTCATCTAGACATTATACGAAGTCAACCTACCCAGTTACAATGAAATCCCTTCATAAATATGACCTGTAGACTGTGCTAAAGGTTTTCTGGCTTCGGGCTCGGGCAGCCATCATGGTTGAATGATTGCAACCAAAGGGGACAATCTCATCTGGGCATCATCTGGAGTCATCCTGCGAAGTTACAATGAAATCCCTTCATAAATATGAACTGTAGACTGTGCTCAAGGTTTTCGGGCTTCGGGCACCTGTAGCCATCACAGTTGACCAATCACAACCAAAAGGGGATGTCATCATCTAGGCATTATATGGAGTCAACCTAACAGGTTACAATGAAATCCTTCTATACATATAACCTTTTGCCTATGCTAAAGGTTTTTGGGCTCGGGCAGCCATCAAGGCTGAATGATCACAGCCAAAATGGGACGTTCTCATCTAGACATTATTTGGAGTCATCCTACCAAGTTACAATGAAATCCCTTCATAAATATGACCTGTAGACAGTGCAAAAGGTTTTCGGGCCTCGGGCACCTTTAGCCGTCAAAGTTGCCCAATCATTTCCAAAAGGGGATGTTCTCATCTAGACATTATATGAAGTCAACCTACTAAGTTACAATGAAATCCCTTCATAAATATGACCTGTAGACTGTGCTTAAGGTTTTTGGGCTTCGGGCTCGGGCAGCCATCATGGTTGAATGATTGCAACCAAAGGGGACAATCTCATCTGGGCATCATCTGGAGTGATCCTGCAAAGTTACAATGAAATCCCTTCATAAATATGACCTGTAGACTGTGCTCAAGGTTTTCGGGCTTCGGGCACCTGTAGCCATCACAGTTGACCAATCACAACCAAAAGGGGATGTCATCATCTAGGCATTATATGGAGTCAACCTTACAGGTTACAATGAAATCCTTCTATAAATATAACCTTTTGCCTATGTTAAAGGTTTTTGGGCTCGGGCACCCATCAAGGCTGAATGATCATGACCAAAATGGGATGTTCTCGCCTAGACATTATTTGGAGTCATCCTACCAAGTTACAATGAAATCCCCTCATAAATATGACCTGTAGACTGTGCTAAAGGTTTTTGGGCTTCGGGCACCTTTAGCCCTCACAGTAGCCCAATCATGTCCAAAAGGAGACGTTCTCATCTAGACATTATATGAAGTTAACCTACCAAGTTACAATGAAATCCCTTCATAAATATGACCTGTAGACTGTGCTAAAGGTTTTCGGGCTTCGGGCTCGGGCAGCCATCATGGCTGAATGATCGCAACCATAGGGGACAATCTCATCTGGACATCATCTGGAGTGATCCTAAGAAGTTACAATGAAATCCCTTCATAAATATGACCTGTAGACTGAGCTCAAGGTTTTCGGGCTTCGGGCACTAGTGGCCATCACAACTGACCAATCAAGACCAAAAGGGGATGTCATCATCTAGGCATTACATGGAGTCAACCTAACAGGTTACAATGAAATCCTTCCATAAATATGACCTTTTGCCTATGCTAAAGGTTTTTGGGCTCGGGCACCCATCAAGGCTGCATGATCGCGACCAAAATTGGACATTCTCATCTAGACATTATTTGGAGTCATCCTACCAAGTTACAATGAAACCCCTTCATAAATATGACCTCTAGACTGTGCTAAAGGTTTTCGGGCTTTGGGCCCCTGTAGCCGTCACAGTTTCCCAATCATGTCCAAAAGGTGACTTTCTCATCTAGACATTGTATGAAGTCAACCCACCAAGTTACAATGAAATTCCTCAATAAATATGACCTGTAGACTGTGGTAAAGGTTTTCGGGTTTTGGGCTCGGGCAATTGTCACGGTTGGCAGATCATGCCCAAATGGGGAAATTCTCATCTAGACATCATAAGGAGTCATCCTACCAAGTTACAATGAAATCCCTCCACATTAAACATGACCTGCAGACTGTGCTAAAAGTTTTTGGGTTTCGGGCTTGGGCAGCCATCACGGTTGATAGATCATGCCCAAAAGGGGACGTTCTCATCTAGGCATTATACAGAGGCATCCTACCAAGTTACAATGAAATCTCTTCATAAATACGACCTGTAGACTGTGCTAATGTTTTTTGGGTTTTGGGCTCGGGCAGCCATACCAGTTGCCCGATCGCGACCAAAAGGGAACGTTCTCATCTAGACATGACCCCAAACCTGCATATGAAATTTCCTGACGATCAGACAAGAACTGCGGGGTGTAGCCCGATCTAAAGGAAAATGTGAACAGACGTCACAGACTAACAGACTCACAGACTAGCAGACTTCCACACGTGTGATGGCAATAGCTTATCTTGACTATATCAAGTTAAGCTAAAAACTGATTGTACCTAATTTTGATACAAAATGGCCTCTGGTAGCCATTTTGAATTTTGTACCACACCCAAAAACACTCGTTCTTGTCCCAAGATGATAACAAAGGTACCCAAAAAGTTTTGTGAAGATCGGTGCATAAATACAGCCTCCAGCCTGAGCCGTATTGACATGTGTACTTACTGTTTATAAGTTGCACTGAATAAATCAAAGTTCATCTAATTTGCATAATTTCTGCACGAGAAAAAAACCTGTATTGTATGTGATGTATTCCATGCTACTAAACATTCATACAAAAATTTATTCAAATCAGAACTTTCATACAGCAGTTCTGTACAAAAAAACGACTGCACTAATTTCGGTACAAAATAGCTGCCGGCAGCCATTTTGAATTTCGGTCCACACCCCAAAACACTTGTTCTCGTCCCAAGATGATAACAAAGGTACCCAAGAAGTTTCGTGAAGATCGGTTCATAAATACGGCCCCTGGCCCAAGCTGTATTGACGTGTGTACTTACATTGTATAAGTAACACTGAATAAATCAAAGTTCACCTAATTTGCATAATTTCTGCACGAGAAAAAAACCTGTATTGCATGTGATGTATTCCATGTTACTGAATATTCATTCAAAAATTTATTCAAATCAGTACCTTCATATAGAAGTTCTGTACAAAAAACTGATAGTACCTAATTTTGATACAAAATGGCCTCCGGCAGCCATTTTGAATTTTGTACCACACCCAAAAACACTCGTTCTTGTCCCAAGATGATAACAAAGGAACCCAAAAAGTTTTGTGAAGATCGGTTCATAAATACAGCCCTCAGCCTGAGCTGTATTGACATGTGTACTTACTGTTTATAAGTAGCACTGAATAAATCAAAGTTCATCTAATTTGCATAATTTCTGCACAAGAAAAAATCCTGTATTGTATGTGATGTATTCCATGCTACTAAACATTCATACAAAAATTTATTCAAATCAGAACTTTCATACAGCAGTTCTGTACAAAAAAACGACTGCACTAATTTCGGTACAAAATAGCTGCCGGCAACCATCTTGAATTTCAGTCCGCACCCCAAAATACTTGTTCTCGTCCCAAGGTGATAACAAAGGTACTCAAAAAGTTTCGTGAACATCTGTTCATAAATACAGACTCTAGCCAGAGCCGTATTGACATGTGCACTTACTGTGTATAAGTAACACTGAATAAATCAAAGTTCACCTAATTTGCATAATTTCTGCACGAGAAAAAAACCTGTATTATATGTGATGTATAATTATGAACACTGGTACGAAGTACCCAAGGGAGATAGAGAGGAACTGTTAACCCTAGCGAATATGAAGCCTGACCGGTTTCGTACTGGTTTGTACTCATCAGAGGCGTTGATTTTCTGTGCTCACCCTTTTTATAAGTTTTGCGGCTGGCGGGTAACTACCCATGGGTGGTGGGTAACTTCCCAAATTTTATTGGCAGGTAACTGCAACAATAGTTGGTGCGTAACAGGAGTATAGTGGCGGGTAACTCCAGCAGAGGTTGGCGGGTAACTAAAGTGTAAGCGTTCTGGTGGGTAACTTTTGTGTTACGTTTCGTTGTATTGAAATCGGATGAAGCACAGTTAAAAATAGGTTGTAAAAAGCAGCTAAAGTGCGCCACTGGGGGTGGATTACAAACGTCGCTGATATGGCTGTCAACTGCACTTGTTTACATGCTAATAAATTGACATCTACACAGAGTGTTATTGTTTTTTTGTTTAATTCAAAGATTCAGTCCGATTGCTGTCCCAATTGAGGAGTGTCCGTGAGGCATATGTAAGCACCTTCCCTGTTATAAAGGGAGGCGATGTCGCAGTCAGGGGGTGTGTTTCCCCGTTCACAGTGGTAACGTGGCTGCGGTCCGCCAAGGTCCTTGTTGATTGTGTAATTGTTCCATCGTGGTGGCTGTGAGAGGATATGATTGCTAGTCACTTGTTCTAGCGTTGAAGCTTGTGCTTGAGTGCTGTTGTTCGACGTGTGGTTCTGTGTGTTGTCCTCTTGGCTTTCTGATGGCATATTTGTGGTTACATCGTGGTTATTGAGGATGACGGTGTTTGTTTGTCTGATTTCCTCCTCCATGATTTCTGGGATGGTTTCCCATAGAGCGGCTGCCAAGATGTCATTTTGTCTATCCTCTGTTTTATTGAATTTGTTGCGGCATTTTCTGCCCAAATGGCAGTTGTAATATTCCCTACGTTTGAATGTCTGGCAGCAAAGATGGCATTGAACTAGTCCCTTGTGTTTATGTTGTATCCGTTTGTGGCGACTCAGGCCCTGTTTTGTTTTGTATTGAAAATTACACTCTGTGCATACGTGTCCCATGTTTTGCATTTAAGTGTATATCGTAACTAGTCTCCCTTGCGTTAGACTATTGTTACGTCGTTTTCTCTGTGACGTTGTGATCACAGTGTAGTCCCGTTACGGGCAGTTGGCGTGATGACAAGGCAGCAAAAAGACAAGCAATGAGAATAAAAACTGATTAAAAATCCTTCCTGTTCAAGCCAATTGGATTGAGTGTTTTTAATAAAAAGATCCATTGGACCTCTTTTTTGCGACGTACCTCGGTGGATTTGAGGGCATCTGGGTCCGAGAAAAGGACCTCAATAATACGGAAATGTAAATCATCCAATTTGTGGTCATGTTGGTTGAAGTGAACAGCGACAGGTGCCAGTGATTGTGACTGACACTCCTCAAGGAACATGATTTGGAGTTCCGCCTTTAATTTTTTAATGGCCAAGTTTCTACATTTTTTGTAGCAGGCCATATTGTCCTTTTGAATGGGGACGTAATCATTTCCTTTGGTTTTCTTTTGTTTACTCCTTCGTTCTCCATCGTCAGTAACTATTGTGGCATTGCTGGCGCTGGACTCTAAAGTGATGTCGCTGACTGAACTCTCGGCGTTGGTAAATGCCATAACAACTGCTCAATATCCAAAAGAGATAAACAATTTTGAACACTGGTATGAAGTACCCAAGGGAGATAGAGAGCAACTGTTAACCTAGCGAATATGAAGCCTTCTATAAGTGATGTATTCCATGTTACTAAACATTCATACAAACATTTATTAAAATCAGAACTTTCATACAGAAGTTCTGTACAAAAAACTGATTGCACTAATTTCAGTACAAAATGGCTGCTGGTGGCCATCTTGAATTTCGGACGGAACCCCAAAACACTCGTTCTCGTCCCACGGTGATAACAAAGGTACCCAAGAAGTTTTGTAAAGATTGGTTAATAAATACGGCCTCTAGCCCGAGCCGTATTGAATTGTTGATGTACAGATGGACGATGGACGGTGGACGATGGGCCATGGCATGAGCTCAAATTTGACTACGTCAAAATTGAGCTAAAAAATTTGACTACATCAAAGTTGAGCAAAAAAATCATCTATGTAGCTCAGGTACATATGTCGCTGACTTGGTGCTTGTTGAAGCATTGCGACTTCTAATTCTTCCATAAAAATATTGATGCAAGTGGAGGTAACCTTGCCATAAATTTGTTGGTAATGATCTCCATTAAACTAAGAATTGTTGTTGTGTAGTTTTGTGTAATACTATTTTTAGTAAGTTGGGGGCAGCAAAGTCCATGCATCCAATTAAGTGGGCTCCACTGTGCTACACAATAGGCTGTTATACTATTCAATCAAATATCTGAATAAGAATCAAATATAGCCCATCAACATTCGAATACAAAAATTTGATATTTGTTTAAGCACTATTAAGTACATTGCTTGTTGATCAATAAATTTAAATTTATTTAAACAATGTCTGTCAATCAATAAATTTAAATTTATATACAAGAATTTTTTTTTTTATTTTACATTGAAATAATCCTGGTGAGATTTCAATGAAGTAGGAGTAAGGAATCATCCACTGAAACAGGAAAGCAATATAAGTGGAAATGTAATCAGTGATGTATTAAAAAGTGACCAAAAGTCCTTTCTGTTTAAGCCGAGTGCATTTTGAGTGTGTATATCCATTCTATTTCACATTTACGTCTTTGTTTCATAGTATTGGGTGCTTCCTGGTCAGAGTTAAGTACCTGTATAATAGGGAAAATGGGATCCGCAGTGATATGGTCATGCTGATTGAAGTGGAATGCTATTGGTGTTTCCCTTTTGTGCTGGCTATGAGCTGAATGTTTACATACATGGACATGAAAATTTCTTTTAGTGTCCCCAACTTACTCTTTGGCGTATTTGCGGCATATGGTGAGGTAAATGTAATCTGAATGTGTGTTTTGGTTATGTCCATTCTTAGACTGTGGGCCCTAGGTATAGTGACCTTCAGTCCAGTGGGTATGAGATTGTTAGTCATACACTTATCCAAGAAAATATTTTTTGCAGTTCTCGTCTGTTGTGTTTTGAGACATAGTTGCAGTTTACTTAGTATGTCGGCCAATTTTCCTGGTGTAACAGAGTCAGTAAGTCTTCATCTGGCTTGTTTGGGCAGCTCATGGTTTTGGCCAGTGACTGTTGGGTTGCTCATGCTAAATCCCAAACTGAGATCGCTGAACAAATCTGTGGCTAGTATGTTGAATGCCATGTCCACCATATGGAGTCTAGGAATTAATATATGTAAAAAGTTACTTGAAAGTGCGAGAGGGCTCCTATGATGGATCTCCGCCATAGGAGCCCTCTTGCACTTTCAAGTGATTTTTTACTAGGGCTGAAACGGTTGGCTCATTTTCACAACCGACTAACCGAGAGCTATAACCGATTAATATCTGGTTATCCATAGCCATTATTTCACCGAATCTGAGATTAAAACTATAGGAATTGGAAAGCAGTATTCTCAGAAACTATTCCGTAGTGTGTATACAAACGAACGTTGTAGAGTTATCGACAATGTTCGTTTGTATACATACTAGGGAATAGTTTCAGCCGGCTACTCAGTACTCATGGAAACTGCTGATCATTATGAAGCCAAAGTCGATTATTTCTCAATATGTACAGCGCTGCTTCGAGGTGTAATCTATCCCAAAGGAGAAGCGGCAGAGATTTACTACATTTTAACCGTGGAATGATGATCACTATTGATATTTTGGATAACCGGTTGACATTTTTTCCAAATCGGTTAGGTAGGTAACCGGTTTCAAACCGGTTATCCGGTTAACTATTTCAGTACTATTTTTTACACACATAATCAGTGATATAACTGATTACATTTTCTTAGTAACTGAAATCATAAACATTACTTTTAAAAATTGGAGTGACTGTTATTATAATCATATTTTTTAAGTGATTGTCACAGTCCCTCTTTCTCCCCAGGCATTTATACCGGGTCCTAATTTGCCAATAAAACAGAACTTATTAAGAAATATCTCTAAACTTTCATGAATATCAAAAGAAGATAAGATTCTTCAACATAAATGTTGAAAATCCAATGAGTGGATTACAGATCCACAAGTCGAGTTGTGAAAATATTTTTAACAACAGAAATAAGGGTGCCACTTAAGGGATCAGAAAGATGGAGGCTAAAAGGAAGTGTCATCTTGTATATGTGTGCATATTGCAATGACTATCACCAAAAACACTCTGAAAAAGGATGTCTGTTTTGACCCCTACTGGTCCTCCCGGCACAATACTATGTTAGGCATTAAGTTATGTTGAAAAACAACAAAAGAGCTTCCCTCTGAAAAGACATTCAACATTGGTTTGAATTTGGGGTTCAAATTGAGTGAAATATTCATTGCTCATGGCAGCTGCTGTGAGATGGCCATCAACAAAGACATGATTGAGATAGATTTTTGCAGGATAAATTAGAGCTTTCTGGTCTTTACACACTGACAAACTGATGGAATCAATAACCCTTTGAACCGTGATGGTATCTTCCACGTCAGCTGAATGGCAGCAATTGGAAGGGTCCATATTCATTATTTGGGGTAGACCAATTAACTGGTTGAGTGCTAGAAGCCATCATCAGGGCTTTCGAAAACAAGAGGATACCACAGCAAAAGCCAACATTTTCCTTGTTCATGCTTCATACCAAGTCAAATGAAAATAATATTTTGTGAAGATAAAAACATTTTATGAGAAATTATTGGCAAGTGCCTCTGGGCACTCTCCAATAATTTGTAATAAAATAAATTTTGAATAACAAATTCCGACCACCAAAAATAATCAGCTCTCAACCAGTTAATATTTCAATGTGCAGCCCCAAGGCTGCACGCTGAAAATATTAATTGGTCTACCCATATATTCACTTAGCAGCCATCCTACTTAATTAAATTATGATGTATCATCTTCGAGGGCTGGAAAAGTGGCCTCTTGTGTTCAAAGTGTTAATGAAAACTGATCATTTGTTTGAGGTTAAGTTAAGTTAAAATTTGGGTAACATATGAAGTCTAAATATAAACCAAGGGAGTTGATTTGAACAAACTTGAATTTGTCACGATATCCCCCCTCCCCCGCCTCTTTACCTACTGATGTCGATTACCAAACTCAAACTCAAAAGATTTTGATAGAGAAAAAACCAAAGAAGAAGATTTTTAAATAATTTTCCTGATATTGCATGTCAAATTCTGGCTTCCCATAAGAAGCCCAAATGTGAGCCCAGGGACTTAATTTGAACAAATTTGAATGTGCACCCCACCCCACCCCCAAGGATGCTGAATACCAAATATGAAAAGATTCTGCATGGTGGATCTCAAGAAGAAGATTGCTCAAGAATTTTCCTGATAATGAACCAAGTTAAAATTTGACTTCTCATAAGGATCCCGAATGTGAACCAAAGATGTATTTGAACATTCTTGAATCTGCCCACCTAAGGATGATGAATGCTGAATAGTTAAAGTTTCACCCTGGTGGATCTGAAGAATATCTGTAAAGAATTTGTTTTTGAATTGTGCTATGCTAAAATTGAGGTTTTCATAAAAAGCCCAAATATGAACCCAGGAACTTGATTTGAACTAATTTGAGGGGCCCCCAACAATAATCTGTATACCAAATATTAAAAGATTCTGACTGGTAGATTTGAAGAAAATATATTTTAGAAGAATATTCCAAATATTGCACTAGGCAAAAAATACGAATCGAGGGACTTGGTATAAACAAACTTGAATCTGATCTCCTAAGGATGTCGTATTTCCAATATCAAAAGCTTCTGACTGGTGGATCGGAAGAAGACTTTTCTTCATTTTGCACTAAGTTAAAATCCAGGCTCCCATAAGGAGCCCAACTATGAACTCAGGGACTAGATTTGAACAAACTTAAATCTGGCACCTATAAGGATACTGTATAACAAAAATCAAAATAGTCTGACTGGTGAATCTGAAGATTTTTAAAGAATATTCCTCATATTACACAAAGTTAAAATTTGGGCTCACTACAGGTGGCCCTATTATGAAGCAAGGGACTTGATTGGACAAACTGTGCCCCCCCCCCCCCCCCCCCCCCCCCCTTCCCTGAGGATGTTGCATGCTTTTGACTTGTGGACCAGGAGGAGAAATTTTTAAAGAATTTTCCTCATATAGCACCAAAAATTTTCCCCACCCACAACGTGACCAAGTTTTGCCAGAGAAACTTTCCTTGAACAAACATGAATCTTGATCAGATAGGGATGCTGCATGTCAAATTTTAAGGCATTGTCACTGGCAGTTTATGAAAAGGTTTCATATCTGGGCTTGGGACTAGTGGTTCAGAAGAAGAAGACTTAAATGCAAAGCTAACAGATGATGGATGCCAAATTTCAATCAGGTGAGTTAAAAAGTTACATTTATGGGATCAGTACTGTGCCTGAAAAACTGCTATTTTTAACAACAGTGATCTTGACTAACCTTTTTCTTCCATGAGGGAACCAACTTGTAAAGTTCTTGGTTTTGTATAATGTGGAACAATAGTTATTGCTCAGAAACCATTTTTTCACCACATTCAATTTACAGTATCAGTCCTGCGACCTTTGAATTTTCAATTGCAGACAACAAAATCTATAAGATTCTTTCTCTCTGATAGAGGTACCTAATCTGTGAATCTGGTGAACATGTGACATATCCACCATAAGGTATAGCTCCAAATCCAATTTTTGACAATGTTCTGTTTATAGTAACAGTTGTATGACCTTTGCCTTGCAGCAAGCATGTCCAAAATCAATAGGATTGTTCACTGTCCATATATGATTACTTCCTACAGGTTTATTTGAGCGGTGATAACCAGAACTAAAGCCATCACCCAAACACCAGAAAGGGTTTTTGTAACAGTGACCTTGATCTTTGGTCACTGCAAAATTGATATAAAATTCTTTCTGCCTCACTTGGATGCATAATCAGTAAATCAACTGGACATGTGACATATAAAACAAAAGTTATAGCCCATAATCCAATTTTTCATAAAGTTCTATTTATCGTAATAGTCAGGTGACCTTTGATCTTGGGGGTACCATGTCCAAAATCAATAGGGTTCTTCACAGCCCATATATGTACTATTTTTTGTAATTGTGACCTTAAACTTTGGTCAAGAAACATGAAAATTGATAAGAGTTCTTCCCCTCTTATGAGGGTACCAAACCTGTAAATGTGGGGGTTCTACACTGAATAGAATTAAAGTTATGACCTGGAAACCAACTTGCCCTTCATCAAACTATTAGGCGAGTTTAGCTTCAACACAACTCGGCAAAAAAGTGCATATCCTTCTCACAATACAGTAATAATCAGCTACAGTTGAGCAGAAGGTATAACAATGTACAACCAATGATTTGTTTGTTCATTGGGGTTTAATGACACTTTCAACAGTAGGTGTCATATCGTGATGGGTAGAAAAATATACCATCAAGTTACCTGTGGATAGCCATAAGCTTGCATCTGTCTAATTTGTGTCATTTGTTTTTGTTGTTCCAAACGGATCTGCATTTCTCTTTCCTGGTCTTGTAATCTCTGCAGAGCCAACTGTCTCTGCATTTCTAAATATTCCTACAAAGAAAATAACAGTCGCATTGACTCAGATTAATAAAATATTTGCTTAAGTTTATGGTAAAAAACATACCTTAAAATTAAGATGATTCCTGCACCTTATTCAACAGACAAACCTCCTTTTTAATTATATGCATCCCCATGAAATAGAATATGAAAGTGTCAATGACACTGTAGCTCAACTTGTCAAGACATGTACATGTATAGTATGTGACACAGCAATGACAAACATCTAGGTAATGACCTGATAACAAAGGTACATATAAAGTATTGTAACGGACTGTACATAAATACTGACCGTAGCCTGTAACAAATGTATAGGTAAAGTACTGTAAAGGTGGGTGACAGTCAGATGCTAAACTAGAAAAGAAATCTTTGAGTCCCAGAGTGGGTCTGACTGAACCCCAAAATATTTGTTCTCTTAGCACAGTGATAACAAAGGCACCCCAAAACACACTCATTCCTGTCCCAAGGTGAAAACAAAGGTACCCAAGAATTTTCGTGAAGATCAGTTCATAAATACGAGCTGTATAGAAGTTGTGACAAAAAACTGATTGGACCTAATTTCGGTACAAAATGGCCACTGGCAGCCATCTTGAATTTTGGACCGCTCTCAGAAACACTCGTTCTCATCCCAAGGTGATAACAAAGGTACCCAAGAAGTTTTCGTGAAGATCGGTTGATAAATACAGCCTCTAGCCCGAGCCATATTGACATGTGCACTTACGGTGTATAAGTAGCATTAAATAAATCAAAATTCATCTAATTTGCATAATTTCTGCACGTGAAAAAAACCCGTACTGTATGTGATGTATTCCATTTTACTAAACATTCATACAAAAATTTATTCAAATCAGAACTTTCATACAGAAGTTCTGTACAAATTAAGAATTAATACAATTTGTAATATGAAATAGGTGCTACCTAAAGTGCGAACGTAGTTATTTTGTAAATTCGAATAAAAAATATACAGAGGGTGTCATTGGGTGTGTTTAATTCCGTACCCATTACCCAAACCATTTCGTACCCAAGTGATTTCGCACCCAAAACCATTTTGAACACTTTAAAAAAAGTAAATTTGTGCCCCCAAAATAATAATAGAATGGCAATATTCATCTCGGTTTATTTGTCAGGTGTGTAATTTGAAAAAAATAGGTAATAAATTTAACATTAATAAGCAAAGCTGATCACAACATAGCATTAAGTAATGAATCCACCACAACCTTTAGAATTATTTATTTATTGCTGTTTAAGCCACGTACTTATGCACAATGGCTAATCGTGACCATGACAGTTTTACGGGGTCAAAATCGGTCAGCGCGGGAAAATAAAATCTAAACGCTCTTGTACTGACCTATAATGGGTCTCCTATTTCATGAGGTGACAAAATATAATTCAATTAAATTTATTTGATAAATATGCACATTTATTCATTTAGGTTTCATTTTGTACTATTATTCATTGCTCAAACCAACAACTATTTTTTTTTTTGCAATTTCACACACAACTCAGCCTGCACAGTGGGGAAAATAACGTTAAATGGGGAAGGGGAGGGGGCGGGGGGTGGCGTCGCGGTAACCGGTTCTCGTCAGATCACCGAAGTTAAGCAACGTCAAGCGTGGTTAGCAGTTGGATGGGGTGACCATTTCAGCAACTGATTCGCGATCCAGCATTGTGTCCTTGGGCAAGGCACTTAACCCCGATTGCCTACATGGATGCATGATGACGCTGTGTACTAAGGCGTACTGCATGTCGATGGTGCGTATGTCTTCAACCAATCTAACCCTGCCTGTGCCGCGGCGCAGAGTTCAGAGTTACGATGCTGAAGAGCTGACACTGCTCGTCGTTGTTCGGTGGTTCTCTCCGGGTACTCCACCCCTAAAACTGTCACCGATATGATATGACCCGAGCTGTTAAAATGTCGTTAAGCCCCAATGAATAAATAAATAATGTTAAATAGTTGTGACTAATACTTTCAAAAGGCCACTCTCAAAGCTGGCCACCTTTCTTTCAGCTGGCTGGACTGTCCATGTGTACCAAAGTAGTGTGCTCACTGTACAGTTCAGCGAACCGAACGTAGTGGCTACCCCTCGCTGAAATAGCTCCATGTGCTGCTTGGAACGTGTAACACCCATTGCATGAGAAAGTTTGACAGCTTTGAGAAGCAGTGCAAATCCGAAAGAGGCTGCTGACTGGGACTGATAATAAATCTTTGAGTGAAAAAGACAACAGAAGAATGAAGTGGTGATCAGTCGGGAAAGTACTTGATTCCTTCTCCTATATATATGTTCTAAATTACCACACCCGTAGTATTGATATATTTTTTTGTATTTTCTACTACATATTATTCTGATTTGATCCCCTATTTTTATTCATTTTCACCAGGCTGGACTGCAGTCTAATTCTCATGATGCACTATTTTGGACTAAATTCTTAACATCTTCCATAGCTGTAGATAGTTGGAGTTATTTTGGAATTTTGAGGTTATTTGTCCATGTATGGCAGTTTGAAATATTATGAAGTCAGTTTGCAACTTCAGTATAATATTCCACCCTGTACTATTAGTCCTCACCATACTATTATATGGATGACAGTCACGGGATTATATACTTATAGAATAAGAGATACAGATCGCTCTCACCAGTCACCACATTTATCAACAACCCTCCACACCCCCCCCCCCTCCCCACCATGCCTACCACCACACTGCCAACACACCACCAAATCAAGACTAAATCAACACTCCTAGAAAATTACACTTGGATGCTCTACGAACCATAATAGGGGTCACTAGGGGACAAGTCATCAACTTATCTATAGAGAATCTGGTTTCATACCACTGAAAGAGCGTAGACGACGCCACAATTTAGTAGCATTGTATAAGATTATGTTCACAAGCATCCCAAACTACATTAGGCTGCTCATTCCGCAACCTGTATCAGAATTGACTTATTACTCACTGAGATCTTCGAGCTTGTTAAGGGGAAATTAAATGTAACACGAACAGGTTTTCTAACTCGTTTCTGCCATCAGTGGAAAAACTTTGGAACGGCTTAAGCGCAGATCTGCAGAACTGTACTTCCGTAGATCATTTTAAGAAGAAACTTGCAATTAACGACAATGTCGTCCCTGGGTTTTATTATGTGGGTAGCAGAAAGGAACAAATTGTTCACATGAAGCTGTGGTTAAATTGTAGTGATTTAAACGGACATAAATTTGATAGATTTATAAGTGATAATGCATCTTGTGGCTGGCGGTCATGTATATGAAGACACTGAACACTATTTATTAATGTGTCCTCTATATGCAGAACAAAGAAATTCGCTTCTAATAAAATTGGGCCTCGCCACTAATATCACTCTTATGCTATATG